>OX359189.1:4086157-4104157 GCA_947172415.1 Chondrosia reniformis | reverse complement strand
TGTTGATACCAGGCCAGACGTAGCGTGCTGTTATCAGGCGTTGAGTAGCACGGATACCTGGATGGGATAAGGAATGCAAACTGTCAAAAACCTTGCGACGAAATTCAGGTGGAAAATACGGCCGGGGAACTCCAGTGGTTGTGTCACACATCAAAGTAACATCTGCTGTAGGACTGGGAACCTCCTGGAGTGTGAGGGAAGATGAGCTTTCACGATTATGCAATGCTGTATCCTCACTTTGGGCTTTAGCCATGGCCCTGAAATCAATGGCCGGGACTCCAGCTTCATACAATGCATCCAGCTCCAGGCGGGACAGGGCATCAGCTGCCGTGTTGTCTATACCTTTGATATGCCGGATATCTGTGGTGAACTGTGAAATGAAGTCCAGGTGTCGTATCTGCCGAGGAGAATGCTGCTTAGTCTGGATGGAGAAAACAAAGGTAAGGGTTTGTGGTCAGTAATCACGTGAAATGTCCTACCTTCCACAAAGTGACGAAAGTGCTTGATTGCTAAATAGATAGCTAGGAGCTCACGGTCGAAGGTGCTATACTTAGTTTCAGCTGGCTGAAGTTTTCTAGAAAAGTAAGCAATAGGGTTCCACACTGCTCCTATAAGTTGTTGTAGTACAGCACCGAAAGCCACATCTGATGCGTCAGTAATGAGGCAAGTGGGGGCATCAGGTTGTGGATGAAATAGAAGGGTGGCCTTGGCTAGAACCTCCTTTACCTGGTTAAAGGCAGAAACAGCCTGTTCCGTCCAAATTAGGTGTTTGTCTTCACCTTTAGACGGGACAGCTAGTAGTACATTAAGTGGTTGTAGGATCTTTGCACAGTCAGGGATGAAGCGATGGTAAAAGTTGATCAATCCTTAAAACTGACGTAATTTGCCCTGGGTGGTGGGCTGAGGAAACTGTCGGATAACTGTCACTTTCCCCTCTACTGGTTGAATACCATGTCTGTCCACATGATGCCCGAGGAACTCCAGCGACTCTGCACCAAGGACACACTTGGAGGGGTTAATCAGGATCCCATGCTTTCTGAGACGTGTGAAGACCTGTCGGAGGTGAACTTTATGGTCTTCTTTGGTGGTACTAGCAATGAGGATATCGTCAATATAGGCGTATCTGTGGGGCAAACCACATAGGACCTGATCAATAAAACGCTGGAAGGTCTGAGCGGCGTTGCGCAAGCCAAATTGCATGCGTAGAAACTCAAACAAGCCGAATGGTGTGATGACAGCAGTCTTTGGAACATCAACGGATTCCACAGGGATTTGATGGTAAGCACGTACCAGATCTAATTTAGAGAAAATGGTGGCTCCATGGAGGGATGTGGCAAAGTCCTGAATGTGAGGGATGGGATAGCAGTCGGGTTGCGTGATGGCGTTAAGTGCCCTATAGTCTCCACAAGGGCGCCAGTCTCCAGGTGTCTTCTTGGGGACCATGTGCAGAGGTGAGGCCCAGGAACTGGAAGAAGGCTGAATAATTCCCAATTCCAACATATGGTTGAATTCCTGACGGGCAATATGTAGGCGCTCAGGAGGCAACCGACGAGGGCGGGTACTGACTGGGGGACCAGTAGTATTAATATAATGGGTTACTCCACGCTGTAGGGGCTGTTCCTTGTGGTGGGGGGAACTATGGATGGGAATTCAGCCAGAATGGTTGCAAACACATCCTGAGGAACTACGTCTGGTAGACTGGGGCTGGGAGATGCTTCCTGAGTCAGTAAACCATGTACCTGCAGGTGTGTGAGGGTGTCTATTAAGGCACTGTGTTTGATATCCACCAAGAGGTTGTAATGACGAAGAAAGTCAGCACCTAATATGGCATGTTTCACATCGGCTATGACAAACATCCAACGAAAGGAGCGACGTAAACCAATGTTGAGAGTAATGGAGCAATTACCAAAAGTCATAATAGGGGAGAGGTTGATTGCTTGTAAGGTGATCCCTGGCTGTGGAGAGGATTGAGGGGTACCTGAAGTAAGAGTTCTAGGAATAACACTCACCTCAGCTCCCGTATTCACCAGAAAATGCATACCAGTTACTCATTCCTTAATAATGAAGAGGCGACTTGATTTTAGGCCAGTAGCGCTCATTGCCACTAGTGATTGGCCGGCTCGTTTCCCGAATAGTCACAAGGTGAGTTGCACTTGCGAGCTTTTTCCCCAAACCGTCGATGATACCAACAAGTGGTAGGAGTAGAATTGGTTGGGTGTGGGCTGGGCGAGCGTCCTCTTGAGCGAGAGGCTCTGGAGCTACCCGGTGATGTGTTAAGGGAGGAGATAATCTCTGTGAGGTGTGCAACTTCCTTCCATAGCTGGTCCCCTTCCGATGAAATATGGGGGCGTTAATTGCGGAGATCGTAGGCGTTGCAACTTCTAAGATTTTGTCCGCCATTTGGGCAAGAGCCTCGAGGGACATAGCGTTGCCTGTAGAGGCTAAAACCATCCTAACACTACCTGGTAAGCGCTGCAAGAAGAGTTCCCTAAGGAAGGAGCTATCTGGCTCTGGTCCTGCGGAGTCACCTAGGAGTTGTTGCATCCATCGCAGAAGTTGAGTTGGCTTCCTGTCGCCGAGGTCCTCAGTGTTAAAAAGCATTTGAACACGGCGTTGTTCTGAAGCCGCTGTGCCGCAGATTAGTTGTTCCTTAAGGTCGTCCTAAGGGTCTTCCTCTGGCGGCTTGAGGATAAGATCACGGACTTCCGTAGCGAATTCGGGGGCAAGAGAGGCGACAACATAGTCGAAGCGCGTTTTCTGCGAGCTGATATTGCGGGTTGTGAATTAGGCCTCAACTTGGGCGAACCAGACTTGTGGATCAGCAGGCCAAAACGGGGGAATCTTGACGGAAACGGCAGCAAGACTCACGGCTGGTTGGTTTGTCCCTTCGGGTTGCGGAGTTGCCATCGAGATCAGCAGTATCAGGTATAAAACGTCGGGGTCACCAATGTGACGAGTTATATTATCGTAACACTGCTTAACTGTACTCGAGTCACTTTCGGGTAAAAGATGATTATTAAGTTCTGTACAATAGCATATATACACCACAGAAAGTTCTAGAAAGCTAAATTACAAACCAACAGATACAGCAGCAATATAAAATCATCACAGGATGTTTACTCTGCATGCAGTAGTTAGTTAGTTACAATGCTACAAGTACATTCAACTAGTACCTACTAGTTATTATAACTCGTGTTAGTACATACAACTAGTACTTAAAACTAGTACACACAAATAGTTCTACAACTAATACAAAGAATTAGTACACAAAATTAGAACGTACAACTAAAAACTATGATATGCACCTAGTACTTTTAACTAGTACATACAACTAGTGCATAGAAATAGGACCTACAACTAGTCCACACAACTAGTACATTCTACTAGTATGACCAACAAGTACCAACAAGTAGTTCATAAGATTAGGACATCCAACTAGTACATGCAACTTGCACATACAACTAGTAGTAACAACTAGTTCATTCAATTGGTACAACAAGTACATCAAACTAGACCTACAACTATTACAACTACTGAATATATCTAGTACTAGTACTAGTACAGACAACTAGTTCATAAAACTAGTACCTACGACTAGTAAATATTACTAGTACTAGTACATATTAGAACTAGCACATGCAACTAGTACATAACTAATACATAGAGTTAATACATACAACTAGTACACACAACTAATACATGCCACTAGTTTATACAACTAATACACACAACTAGTATATAACCAGTACATACAACTTGTACATAAGATTAGTTCATACAATTAGAACATACAACTACTACATACAACTAGTACATATAACTTATACCTAGAAATAGTAAATATAATCAGTGCTAGTACGTACAACTAGTACATACACCTAGTGCCTACAGTTAGTATATATTACCTTTACTTGTATATTCCACTAGTAAATCCTACTAGTACATACAACTATTACATACAACTAGTACACAACTAGTACAAACAACTGGTACATACAACTTTTATATACAATTAGTACATGCAACTATTACATTCGACTAGTACATATAAGTAGTACCTACAAATATTTAATATAACTAGTACTTGTACATTCAACTAATACCTACGTAATATCTGGTATTACTAGTACTAGAAACCTACAACTAGTAAATATAACTAGTCCTAGTACATACAACTAGTACATACAACTAGTTCCTACAGTTATTAAATATTACCAGTACAAGTACCAACCACTAGTTAATACAACTAGTACATACAACTAGTACATTCAACTAGTACATATAATTAGTACATACAACTATTATATAGAACTATAATAAGCAATTAGTACATATAACTAATACATTCAACTAGTACATATATCCAGTACCTATAACTAGTTAATATAACTAGTACTTTTACATACAAATAGTACCTACTTAGTAACTAGTTTTGCTAATACCAGAACTTACAACTAGTACATACAACTAGTAAATACAACTAGTACATCAAACTAGTGCCTACAACTAGTACATGGAACTAGTAACAAGTACATATACCTAGTACATACAACATACAAGTGGTACACACAACTAGTACACACAACTAGTAGATCTCGGATTATAGCTTGTCTGATGAAGTGAATCACCACTAATTAAGAATGAACACTGATTATTTGTTGTAGTTAGTTTAGAACATAAAACTAGTAGACACCAACTAATACAAGTAACAAGTATATACAAATATAACTGGTCCATATAAATAGAACATGCATCTATATGTGCATGTTCTAGTTGTATGTACCAGTTGTATGTTCTAGTTATATGTTCTAGTTGTATGTACAAGTTGTATGTACTAGTTGTATGTACTAGGTGTTTGTACTAGCTATATTTTCTATACATTTTATTGACTAGTTGTAAGTACTAGTACTAGTTATATTTACTAGATGTAGGTACAAATTATATGTACTAATATAGGCTGTGTGTACTAGTTATATATATATGTGTATGGACTAGTTGTATGTACTAGTTGTAGTAAGCTTGAGTACTAGTTAATCTATTTGCTAAGTAGGCACTAGTAAAATGTAATACTAGTTGGAGTTCTAGTTTAATGTCCTAGTTGTATGTACTATTTATATGTACTAATTTTATGTTTATGTTTCAATCATAGGTACTAGTTGTAGGTACAAGTTGTATGAAGTAGTTGTTAGCCTAGTTGTATGTGCTAGCTGTATGTACTAGTTGTATGTACTGGTTATATGTATTACTTGTTTGTACTTGTTATACGTACTAGTAGAATGTACTAGTTGTGTGTAATAGTTGTATGTACTAGTTGTATAAACTAGTTGTATGTACTAGTACTAGTTGTTTGTACTAGTACAAGTTATATTTACTAGTGGTAAGTACAAATTATATGTGCCTATACAGGCTGTATGCACTACTTATATATATGTGTATATATGGACTAGTTGTATGTACTAGTACTAGTAAATTTGAGTACTAGTTAATCTAGTTACTAAGTAGGCACTAGTTATATGTAATACTAGTTGGAGTTCTAGTTTAATATCCTAGTTGTATGTACTATTTATATGTGTATGTTCAAGTCATAGGTACTAGTCGTACTACTTGTTATCCGTTCTAGTAGAATGTACTAGTAATGTGTACCAGTTGTATGTACTAGTTTTATGTTATAGTTGTATGTACTAGTTGTATGCACTAGATGCATGTACTATTTATATGGACCAGTTATATGTGTATATACTAGTTATATGTATTAGTTGGTGTTTTCTAGTTTTATGTTCTGGTTGTATGCACTAGTTGTGTGTACTAGTTTTATGAACTAGTTGTATGTACTTTTTACATGTACTAGTTGTATGTACTAGTTGTATGAACGCCTTGTATGTATTCGTTATATTTGTATGATCTAGATATATGTACCAGTTGAACGTATTATTTATATGTACTATTTATATGTGTATGTACCAGTTTTATGTACTAGCTGTATGTACTTGCTGCATATACTAATTGCATGTACTAGTTGTATATACTAGTACTAGTTATATTAACTAGTTCTAGGTACTAGGTTTAGGAACTAGTTGTATGTGGTAGTTGTATGTACTAATTGTATGTACTAGTTGTATGTACAAGTTGTATATACTAGATATGAACCAGTTGTATGTACTAGTTGTATGCACTAATTGTATGTACATACAACTAGAACATACAACTAGTTGTATTCACTAGTTGTATTTACTAGTTGTATGAACTAGATATATGTAATAGTTGTGTGTACTAGTTACATGCACTTGTTGTATGTATAAGTTGTATGAAGAAGTTTTATGTACTAGATGTATGTTCCAATTGTAGGTTCTAAAACTAGTTATACTAGGTGCCAGGGAAGTACTAGTTTTATGTGCTATATAATAGTTGTACGTACTAGTTGTGTGTAGTAATTATATGTATTACATGCAAGTAACAGTTGTGGGTAATTGTATGTACTAGTTGTATATGCTAGTTGTATGTACTAGTGACTAATTGTATGTACTAGTTGTAGGTTCCAGTACAAGTTATACTAGGTATTAGGAAGGAACTAATTTTTTGTACTTGTTGTATGTACTATTGTTATGTACTAGTTATATGTGTAAGTACTATTCTTATGCACTAGCTATATGTACTAGTTATATGTACTAGTTGTATGTACTAGTTGTATGTACTAGATGTATGTACTAGTTGTATATACTAGTTGTATGTATGAGTTGTATGTTCTAAATATAGGTTCAAATACTAGTTATACTAGGACCTAGGTAGGCACTAGTTGTTTGTAGTAGATACTAGTTGTCTGTTCTAGTTATATATACTAGTTATGTGCGAGTTGTATGTATTAGTTGTACGTATATAAGAGTTGTATGTAGTAGCTATCTACTAGTTGTATATACAAGTTGTATGTTCTAGTATTATGTACTCATTCTATGAAATACTTGTATGTACTAGTTTCTAGTTATATGTAATATTTTTATGTACTGTTCGTATGTACTATGTGAATGTACTATTTATAAGTACCAGTTATATGTGTATGTACTAGTTATATGTTTGTGTAATAGTACTGGTTATATTTATGTGTACTAGTTATATGTACTAGTTGTATGTACTAGTTGCATGTACTAGTTGTATGTACTAGATATGAACCAGTTGTATGTATATGCAAGTTTTAAGTAATAGTCGTTTGTACTAGCTATGTATTAGTTGTATTTATTATTTATATGTACCAGTTGTATGCCCTGGTTTTAGGAACTACTTATATGTAATATGCGTATGTACTATTTATATGTTGTAGTTAAATTTTTATGTATGAGTTATATGTAGTAGGTGTGTGTACTAGTTATATGTACTAGTTGCAAGTAGTAGATGTATTAACTAGTTGTATGGACTAGTACTAGCTATATTTACTAGTTGTAGAGACTAGTTGTATGTGGTAGTTGTATGTAGTGGTTCTATGTACAAATTGTATGAACTAGTTTTGTGTTCTAGTTGTATGTATATACTAGTTGTGTGTACTAGCTATGTACTAGTTGGATGTTCTAGTTTTATGTACTAGTTTTATACTTGTTGTAGATTCTTGTACTTGTAATACTAGGTACTAGGAAGGTACTAGTTGTATGTACTAGAAACTAGTTTTATGAACTAGTTGTATGTACTAGTTGTATATAGTAGTTGAGTTGTATTTACAATTTGCATGTACTAGTTATATGTTTGTGAACTAGTTATATGTACTAGTTGTATACACTAGCTGTATGCCCTATATATCAATCAGTTGTATGTACAAGTCGTATGTACTAGTTGTATGTAATAGATGTATGTACTATTTACATGTATCAGTTATATGTAGTAGTTGTGTGGACCAATCATATGTGCTAGTTGTACTTATTGGTTGTATAGACTATTTGTATGTTCTAGTTGTAGGTTCTAATACTAGTTATACTATGTACTAGGGAAGTTCTAGTTGTATGTGCTTAATACTAGTTATACGTACTGGTTGAATGATCTAATTATATGTATTAAATGTATGGACAAGTTGTGGGTAATTGTTGTATGTACTAGTTATATGTATTAGTTGTATGTACTAATTGTATGTACTTTACCAGTTCTTTGTACTAGAACTAGTTATATTTACTAGTTTTAGGTACTAATTGTATGTACTCGTTGCTACTTGTATTTACTAATTGCTAGTTGTATGTACTTGTTACTAGTTGTATGAACCAGTTGTAGGTATTATACAGTTGTATGTACTTGTTGCTACGTGTATGTACTAGTTCAATGTATTAGTTTATATACTAGTACTAGTTAAATTTACTAATTGTAGATACTATTTGAATATACTAGTTCTATGTTTGAGTTGTATATACTAATTATATGAACTAATCGTAGTACAAATTGTACATAATTGATGTACGTACTAATTGTATGTACAAGTTGTATGTACTAGTTCTATGTACTATTTGTACGTACTCGTTACTAGTTGTATGTACCAGTTGTACGTTGTAGTTTTATGTTCTAGTACTGGTTATATATACTAATTGGAGGTACTAATTATATGTACTTTTGTATGTGCAAGTAGTATATACAAGTTATGTTTGCTAGTTGAAAGTACTAGTCGAAAGTCCTATGTTCTAGTTATATGCACTATTTTTATGTACTAATTAATATGTACTAGTTGCATTTACTAGTTCTATTTATCAGTTTTATGTAGTCCTTCTATGTACTAGTTCTATGTACTGGGTTAATGTACTACTTGTATGTTCTAATTGTATGAACTAGTTGTATGTACTAATTGGAAGTACTTTCTAGTACTAGTTATATGAACTAGTGTTAGGACTAGTTGAATGTACTGGTTGAATAAACTAATTGTGTATACTAGTTGTGTGTACTAGTTGTATGAACTAGTTATATGTACTAGTTGTATGTACTAGTTGTGTTTACTAGTTGTAAGTACAAGCTGTATGTACTAGTTATGTACTAGTTGTATGTACTAGTTATGTACTAGTTGTATGTAATAGTTGTATGTACAAGTAAAGGTAATATATACTAACTGTAGGCACTAGTTGCATGTACTAGCACTGGTTATATTTACTATTTGTAGGTACAAGTTGTCTGTACTAGTTGAATGTTATAGTTGTATGAACTAGTTGTATGTAGTAGTACAAGTTATATTTACTACTTGTAGGTATTAGTTGTATGTCCTAGTGTATGTAGTAGTTGTATGTTGTAAATGTATGAACTACTTTTATGTACTAGTTGTAGGTACTAGTTATATACTAATGTATGTACTAGTTTTATGTACTAGTTGTACATATTATATAGCACTGGTTATATTTACTATTTGTAGGTATTAGTTGTATGTACTAGTTGTATGTAATAGTTGTATGTTCTAATTGTATGAACTAATTTTATGTACTAATTGTATGTTCTGGTTATATACTAGTTGTGTGTATTAGTTGTGTAAACTAGTGGTATGTACTAGTTGTGTGTACTACTTGTATGTATTAACTGTATGTATTAGTTATGTACTAGTTGCAAGTGCTAGTTCTAATATGTACTAGTACTAGTAATATTTACTAGTTGTAGGAACTAGTTTTAGGAACTAGTTGTATGTACTAGTTCTAGTACTAGATATATTCAGTAGTTGTAATAGTTAGATGTCTAGTTTGATGCACTTGTTATATGTACTATTTATATGTACCAGTTATATGTGAATGTTCTAGTCATAGGTACTAATTATAAGTACAAATTGTATGAAATCGCATACCAAAAACCGTTTCTAGGTTAAAAATGGCAGCCAAATTTGATAAAAGGGTCCCCGAAGTTCTAAGACCTATCTCTGAGTTAAAATTGTCTAAATTGTCGGTTATGAAAGCGTACCAAAGACCGTTCCTAAGATAAAAATGGCCTCCGAACTCAATAAATGTGTCCTCGAAGGTCTACAACTTATCTCTGAGATAAAATGGATGTCGATTTCAAACATATAGGCTATGAATCTGTACCCATGACTGTTCCTAGGATAACAAGTAGTTCGAGTTTAAAAACTCATGGGGCTGCCGCCCTCCAAATTTACTCGAACTACTTGGCCGTATCGTTGGGCTTTGACATATTACTCTTAATCCTAACGATTGAGGACGCTTAAGTGTCCTAAAAATTATAAATCGTGACAGAAAAGCTTCGTTAACTAAAGCTACCTGAATGCCACCATTTGCAAAAATGATGTGTTGACGTATAAATTAAGTGTAAGGATAGTTGCGTATGAACTCATATTATACATCTATCGACGTATAAAATGTGTTACAAAAGTTGCCTATGAACTCGTATTATATATATATATATATATATATATATATACATGTATATATCCGTAACATGAGCCATACATAAATCGCGTTATGAAAACAATAGAGGGGGCTGCCGAACTTTATTAAAGGGTCCCCCTGTTTGTATTATTTATATATACTAGTTATATTTATATGTATTAGTTATATGTAGGAGGTGTTTGTACTATTTATATGTACTAGTTATATTTTTATGTATTAGTTATATGTATTAGGTGTGTGTATATACAGGTTATATGTTCTAGTTGTATATACTAGTTGAATTTACTAGTTGTAGGTTCTTGTACTAGTTATACTTGGTACTAGGAAGGTACTTGTTGTATGTACTAGTTGTATGTACTAGGTTTATGAACTAGGTGTATGTACCAGTTGCACATACTATTTATAATAATTGGATATATGTGTATGTACTAGTTATATGCTTGTGTACTAGTTATCTCTACTAGTTGTATGCACTAGCTGTGTGCACTAGTTGTATGAACTATTTATAATTTCTAGGTATATGTGTATGTACTAGTCATATGTAGTAGGTAGATGTACTAGTTTTAGTCCTAGTTGTTTGTACTAGTAGTATGTACTATTTGTATGTACTAGTGGTGGGTTGTATTTTGATGTACTAGTTGCATGAACTAGTTTTATGTACTAGTCCTAGTTATATTTACTAGTTGTAGGTACTAGTTATGTACGAGTTGGACGCACTAGTTTTACGTATGAACTAGTTGTATATTTTAGCTATATACAAGTTGTGTATACAAGTTGTACATTCTAGTATTATGTTCTCGTTCTATGAACTAGTTGTATGTATTAGTTTATAGTTGTATGTCATAGTTGTATGTACTAGTTGTATGTACTCTTTGTATATATGTGCTATGTGTATGTACTATTTATAAGTACCATTAATATGTGTGTGGACTAGTTATTTGTACTAGTTGTATGCACTAGCTGTAAGTACTAGTTGTGTGTGCTATATATAATTACAAGGTATATGTTTATTTACTGGGTATATTTAGCAGGTATATGTAATAGTTATTTGACTTAGTTGTTTGGTCTAGTTGTATGAACTAGTTAAATGTACTAGTTGCAAGTACTAATTGCATGTTCTAGTCGTGTTGTGAATTATTTGGTATGTACTAGTTGTATGTACTAGTAGCATGTGCTAGTTGTATGCACGAGTTTTATGTACTAGTCTAGTTATATTAACTCGTTGTAGATACTAGTTGTATGTAGAAGATGTATGTAGTAGTTGTTTGTTCGAATTGTTTGTACTAGTGGAATGTACTAATTTTATGTAATAGTTATGTACCAGTTGTACGTACTAGTTGTATGTATATACTAGTCGTAAATATTAGCTATGTACTAGTTGCATATACAAGTTGTATGTTCTAGTATTATGTACTCGTTCTATGAAATAGTACATACTATAGTACTATGTACTAGTTTCTAGTTGTACACACTAGTAGTATGTACTACTTGTATGTACTATGTGTATGTACTAGTTGTTGGTTAATGTACTAGTTATACTAGGTACTAGATAGGTTGTAGTTGTATGTACTAGATACTAGATGCATGTACTAGTTGTATATACTAGTTGTTTGTACTACCTGCATACTATTTTTATGGACTTGTTGTATGCACTAATTGTATGTACTAGTTGTATTTACTAGTTGAATGTACTAGTTGTATGTACTAGATATATGTAATAGTTGTGTGTACTGATTACATGCACTAGTTGTATGTATAAGTTTTATGTAGTAGTTGTATGTAGTAGTTTTATGTACTAGATGTATGTTCTAGTAGTAGGTTCTTATACTAGTTATACTAGGTACCAGGGAAGGACTAGTTTTATGTGCTATATACTAGTTGTACGCACTAGTTGTGTGGAGGAATTATATGTATTACAGGCAAGTAACAGTGGTGGGTAATTGAATGTACTAGTTGTATGTACTTGTTGTTTGAACTAGTTGTAGTTTCCAGTACAAGTTATACTAGGTATTATTAAGGAACTAATTTTTTGTACTGGTTGTATGTACTATTGTTATGTGTTAGTTTTGTGTATAAGTACTATTTATATGTAGTAGTTATATGTACTAGTTGAGTGTAATTGTTGTATGTCCTAGTTGTATATACTATTTATAAGTACTAGTTGTATGTACTGGTTGTATGACCTACTTATATGAACTCGTTATATTTGTATATACTAGATGCATATACCATTTATATGTACTAGATGTAGGTAATTGTTGTATGTACTAGTATATGTAGTAGTTTATATGTACTAGCTGAGTGTAATTGTTGTATGTACTAGTTGTATATACTATTTATAAGTACTAGTTGTATGTACTGGTTGTATGAACTACTTTTATGAACTCGTTATATTTGTATGTACTAGATGCATGTGCTATGTAGGTAATAGTTGTATGTACTAGTTGTATGTATGAGTTGTATGTTCTAAATATAGGTTCAAATACTAGTTATACTAGGACCTAGGTAGGCACTAGTTGTTTGTACTAGATACTAGTTGTCTGTACTAGTTATATGTACAAGTTATGTGCAAGTTGTATGTATTAGTTGTACGTATATAAGAGTTGTATGTAGTAGCTATCTACTAGTTGTATATACAAGTTGTATGTTCTAGTATTATGTACTCATTCTATGAAATACTTGTATGTACTAGTTTCTAGTTATATGTAATATTTTTATGTACTATTCTTATGTACTATGTGTATGTACTATTTATAAGTACCAGTTATATGGGTGTGTACTAGTTATATGTTTGTGTAATAGTACTGGTTATATTTATGTGTACTAGTTATATGTACTAGTTGTATGTACTAGTTGCATGTACTAGTTGTATGTACTAATTTTATGAACTAGTTGTATACACTAGTTCTATGCACTTGCACTAATTATATTTACTAGTTGTATGTACTAGTTGTGTGTACTACTTATGTGTACTAATTGTATGCACTTGATGTATGTACTATTTTTATATACTAGTTGTAGGTTCCAGTTATAGTTTTACTAGGTAGGTACTAGTTGTATGTACGAGATAATAGTTGTATGTACTAGTTGTTTGTACTATTTATATGTACCAATGGTTTCTAGTAGTTATAGGTACTAGTTGAGTGTATTTGTTGTATGTATATACTAGTTGTATATACTATGAATAAGTACTAGTTGTATGTATTGGTTGTTTGAACTACTTATATGTACTCGTTATATTTGTATGTACTAGATGTATGTAAAAGTTTTATGTACTAGATATATGTAGTAGTTGTATGTACCAGTCATACGTACTAGTTGTACTTACTATTTATATTTACTAATTATATGTGTATATACTAACTGTATGTATATACTGGTTGTTTGTGCTAATTGCACGTTCTAGTTGTACGTATTATAGCTATATAGTTATATTTACTAGTTGTAGGTGCTAGTTGTACGCACTAGTTGTATGTGGTAGTTGTGTGTATTATTGTATGTACTAGTTGTATGTACTAGTTGTATGCACTAGTTGTTTGTACTAGCTGTGTACTAGTTTTATGTACTAGTTGCATTTACTAGTTCTATGTATCAGTTTTATGTAGTCCTTCTATGTACAAGTTCTATTTACTAGGTTAATGTACTACATGTATGTTCTAATTGTATGAACTAGTTGTATGTACTAATTGGAAGTACTTTCTAGTACTAGTTATATGAACAAGTGTTAGGACTAGTTGAATGTATTGGTTGTATAAACTAATTGTGTATACTAGTTGTGTGTACTAGTTGTATGAACTAGTTATATGTACTAGTTGTATGTACTAGTTGTGTTTACTAGTTGTATGTACAAGTTGTATGTAGTAGTTCTATGTACTAGTAGTGTGTACTCATTGCTACCTGTGTGTACTACTTCTATGTACTAGTTTTATATACTAGTGCTAGTTATATTTACTAGATGTATGTACTGTTTTTATGTATAACTAATACATAAAAATATAACTAGTACATATAAATAATACAAACAAGGGGACCCTTTAATAAAGTTGGGCACATCCCTCTATTTTTTTCATAACGCGATTTATGTATTGCTTCTTGTTACGGATATATATATATATACATATATAAATATATATATAAAACGAGTTCACACGCAACTATTATAACACATTTTATACGTCGATAGATGTATAATATGAGTTCATACGCAAATATTGTAACACTTAATGTATATGTCTATACATCGTTTTTGCAAATGGTGGCATTCAGGGAGCTTTAGTTAACGAAGCTTTTCTGTCGCTATTTATAATTTTTAGGACACTTAAGCGTCCTCAATCGTTAGGATTAAGAGTAATATGTCAAAGCCCAACGATGGGGCCAAGTAGTTCGAGTAAATTTGGTGGGCGGCAGCCCCACGAGTTTTTAAACTCGAACTACTTGTTATCCTAGGAATAGTCTTCGGTACAGATTCATAGCCTATATGTTTGAAATCGGCAGCCATTTTAACTTGGAGATAAGAGCTTTGGGGACACATTTATCGAGTTCGGTGGCAATTTTTATCCTAGGAACGTCTTTGGTGCGCTTTCATAACCAATCTTTTAAAATTTGTAGACAATTTTAACTCAGAGATAGGTCTTAGAACTTCAGGGACCCTTTAATCAAATTTGGTGGTCATTTTTAACCTAGAAACGGTCTTCAGTATGGCGTCATAGCAGATATTTTCGAAATCAGCAACCATTTTTTACTCGGAGATAGGTTGTATAGCTTCGGGGACCATTTAATCGAGTTCTGCGGCCATTTGTATCCTAGGAATGGTCTTTGTTATGCTATTTCATTCAATTTGTACTTAAAATTAGTACCTATGACTAGAACATTCACATATAACTGGTACATATAAATAATACATACAACAAGTACATCAAACTAGACCTCCAACTATTACAACTACTGAATATATCTAGTACTAGAACTAGTAGATACAACTAGTTCATAAAACTAGTACCTACAACTAGTAAATATTACTATTACTAGAAAATATTAGAACTAGCACTTGCAAATAGTACATAAATAATACATAGAGTTAATACATACAATTAGTACACACAACTAGTACATGCCACTAGTTTATACAACTAATACATACAACTAGTATATAACCAGTACATACAACTAGTACATAAAATTAGTTCATACAATTAGAACATACAACTATTACATACAACTAATACATACAACTAATACCTACAAATAGTAAATATAACCAATGCTAGTACGTACAACTAGTACATAAAACTAGTACATACATTAGTATATAACTAGTACCTACAACTAGTACATAAAAGTAGTTCATACAATTACAACATACAACTACTACATACACTGGGACATACAACTAATACCTACAAGTAGTAAACTATAACTTGTACTACTACATACACCTAGTTCATACAACTATAACATTCAACTAGTACAGACAACTTGTACGGACAACTAGTAAATATAACCAGTGCTAGTACATGCAACTAGTGCCTACAGTTAGTATATATTACCTTTACTTGTACATTCCACTAGTTAATCCTACTAGTACATCCAACTATTACATACAACTAGTACATACCTAGTACATACAACTTGTACATACAACTATTATATACAATTAGTACATGCAACTATTACATTCGACTAGAAAATATAAGTAGTACCTAAAAATATTTAATATAACTAGTACTTGTACATTCAACTAATACCTACTTAATATCTGGTATACCTAGTACTAGAAACCTACAACTAGTACACATAACTAGTACATACACCTAGTATGTACAACTACTACATACAACTAGTGCCTACAGTTAGTAAATATTACCAGTACTAGTATATACCACTAGTTAATACTACTAGTATATACCAGTAGTTAATACTACTAGTACATACAACTAGTACATACAGCTAGTACATAACTAGTATATACAAGTAGCACATTCAACTAGGACATAAGACTAGTTCATACAATTAGTACATAGAACTAGTTCAAACAATTAGAACACACAACTACGACATACACATAGTACATACAATTTGTACTTACAATTAGTACATACAACTCTAACATTCAATAAGTCCATGCAACTAGCACCTACAACTAGTAAATATAACCAGTGCTAGTACATGCAACTGGCACTTACGTAGTACCTTGTTTAACTAGTACTAGAACCTACAAGTAGTACATATACTAGTATATACAAATAGTACATACAACTAGACCATATAAATAGTACATACCATAGTATATATAACTAGTACATACCACTAGTTCATACAACTATAACATACACATTTACCTAGTACATATATATAGTCCATACAACTAGTACATTAAACTAGAACTCCTACTATGACGTATAATTTTTCACCCAATTAGTACATACAACTAGTCCATACAATTAGTGCTACAACTAGTACATACAACTAGTACATACAACCAATACAAACAACTATTAATTATAACTTTTAAATATAACTAATATATATAACTTGAACTAGAACATACAACTAGTAAATATAATGATGAAATATAACTTGTACTAGAACATATTAGAAGTAGCACATGCAACTAGTACATAACTAATACATACAGTTAATACATACAACTAGTACACACACCTAGTACATACCACTAGTTTATACAACTAATACATACAACTAGTATATAACCAGTACATACAACTAGTACATAAAATTAGTTCATACAATTAGAACATGCAACTACTACATACAACTAGTACATACAACTAATACCTACAAAGAGTAAATATAACCAGTCCTAGTTTGTATAACTAGTACATAAAACTAGTACATACATTAGTAACTAGTACATACAACTAGTACATACAACTAGTACATAAAACTAGTTCATACAATTACAACATACAACTACTGCATACACTAGGACATACAGCTAATTCCTACAAGTAGTAAATATAACTTGTACTACTAAATACAACTAGTTCATACAACTATAACATTCAACTAGTACAGACAACTTGTACGTACAACTAGTAAATATCACCAGTGCTAGTACCTACAACTATTACATACAACTGGTACATATAACTATTTTGAAGATCTCTGTGTGGCTAGGTGTATTCATGCTTCAGAATCTGGAACTGCACTAGCCAAGGGATAGGGACAGATGTCGCTTGTCAATGATTACCAAACGTTTCGACCCAATCTCGGGTCCTCACCAGTGGTAGTGAGATTACAGGGCATGGTGACTTATATATCGGTAGGGGGAGGGGCAGGTGAGATGGCTGTGGGCGGGAAAATAATGGGCGGGAAGCTGGGAGTGTGGGTGGTCACGTGAAGTATATTTTATGCAGTAAGATAAAACAAACAGTGCAGTAAGTAAGGAATAAATAGTGAAAGTGTGTGACTGGATGGGTCAAGGGGTGGGTGGGGCTTGACTAGTCTGAGGATCGAGGCTGGCGGACGAGGAGGTCATAAACCGGGGGGAGGTAGCCTTCATCTCTATTCATTGTGTTCAATTCAGATTGGATGTGCCACGATTCCAGCAGGCATCTCTGGTGATATTGCTGCTGAACATCCATCACTGTGGCACCCTCGATCCCAGTCAATGTCGTGCGACTCCTGTGCAGCATGCTCTGCC